>JBAMAW010001053.1:0-21623 GCA_037043295.1 Amiota minor
GCCATCAATGATTTTGTTCAGATCAATGAAATGTAGATCTAAAATTGAAACCACCATCATATCAAAATCAAAATTTCTACTATGGTGCATAATAAATTGATGGAAAACATACTTGTATGGTATTTATTTTTATTAATTTTCAGTTAAATTTGCAAACCTTTTTTATAACATAAGTATAATGTATAATTTGATTCATAACCTAAAATATATCATGATGTAATCTATTATTTACAAATGAGTTGAAATAACACAAATTTTGTTTGATTAATGTGTGTGGATTATTTTTTAAATATCAAAAAAAAAAGAAAAAATATATGTAATATGTATTATATGAGTAACATGAGTATGAGCCCATCAAATCTTATCACAGTTCACAAGCATTTACATTTTTATAGAGTTTTAGTTAGATTTGCTAACATTACTACCTAAGAATAAATTTGTGAGGATACTCGTATGTAAATGTTTTGAGAAATTTAGATTTCGTACGGAAAATAGGGAAAAACATTAAATTCAAAATGTAATTATATGGTTTCGATGGACACTTTGATGTACTATTAAATAATAATAAATAATGAACAATGTAATGACTTGAGTTAATGATGTGGGCTTATGGTGTTTGATATACAATTCAAAAATGTTTAAATTAATAAATAAAGAATAGTTTGTTATATAAAATAAATTGTGTTTCATTTTTAATGTGTCAAAAAGCTTCAATTTCAGCTAAATGTGCCAAAACGAATATTGGTTTTGCGTCTTTTTGCAGTTTATTTGGCTTCGGAATAAGAATTATTTCAGCGAATCTCCATTGTGTTGGAAAGTGGCAGAACCTAAAGCCGACGTTAAATAGTAAGACAATGAAGGTGGTATGTACACGAGTCAACACCAAACCAATAATTACTCTTTCTGGCTCAAACGAATCATGTGCTAAACGCAACACTATCGATAGCCACACTGGCTGCACCAGCATACAATGAAATCAACTTGTGTGATCAATGATCAATAGCTAGTCATGCCATAATGCCAAATTTAAGCAATCGTTTGCACTGCGGTTTTGCTTTCTGAAACAGCTGTTTTGTGTTTATAGAGGGATTGATCAGTTTGCAAAAAGGAAGGATAAATTTTATAGACCATATGTTGGTAAGTCATTTGGGTGCAGCTGTTTTAGGCGTCTGTGAACCACAGTTCACAAGAGTGAAATCTGTGAAATACTATTTCCTGGAGAACTGTAGGGATGCATTGTGGAGCGTGGAATTCCTGATGAACCAGGGTCGTTGAAAATTGTCATAAGGTCTTATTTTGAAGGATGCATTATAATCGACGAAATTTCAATGTGCAATCTTTATGCAATGAAATTAATTGATACATTGATGAGGGACTTTAGCTCGGGAGAGAATAGAGACAAATTATTTGGGGGTGGAAAACAATTTTGTTATGCGGTGATTTCAGACAAATCCTGCCGGTTGTTCCTCATGGTTCACGTGTACCCTCAAAGAAAATTGTATTGCATCGTGGTCTGAATTTCGAAACTTTCATCATGTCACTTTAACTCGAAATATGTGGACCCTTCCTCATGAAATTCAATTTATTCAGTTTCTTATATCACTTGGAAATGAAAGCTTTTCATGATAGTGTGATACCGAGTCATACGTTAAGACACAAGTCATATGACTGCATAGATTTGAGCCAATGAATCAGTAAAGCAAATAAAACAAAATGAGTTGTTTGACTCGTTGCAAAAGTATGCATGACTCGTTTTCTTAGTTTGCACAGTATGATTGCGGCCAGATAACACTACAATAGTGTTGATTAGTGCAGGGCTCTAGTATGTATGTACATATGTGTGTAAGTGTTTTAAGAAGACGATTTGAATGAGGCTTTTTTCAATGTTTCATTCTTAGTTTTCCAGTCCATCTGTTTCAAAGTAAAGTGTTTGAATGCAATACATTAAGATGTCAATATCTTTTCACAACTTTCAGTTTTTGGTAAAGAAATTCCAATGGGGCTAAAATTTGATTTAGGTTACTTAGGTGTTTAGACTTTAGAATACTCTTGTACCCGCCGGTTTGAGTGGTGAATATAATTCTAAAGTTCCGATTCTTGCCTACAATGTCCGATGTCTACAACGACAACTTCTTATTCAGTCCTCAAACTTAACTTAAGCCTATTTTATACATTTTCCACTCATACTTCCCTTTTCTCGTCTGTTTCAGAGTGAAGTTTATCCCACTCTTCACTATTTCCATATGTATTTGGTTAATTTATACTCTCATACTTTACAAAACTTGATATAAGAATAATTGATCTCAAGCTCCACACTCAGTTCCTTAATCCAATTTAAGCTTAACTTAGCTAAGCCAAAGTAATAGAAATCAAAGAAACTTTCAGTTTAATGAAAGAAATTTAAGTCACATACAATTAAAATTCGGTTTTGGTCATTAAAAATATATAAAATGAATCTCAAGCAAACCAAGACATAACATAAAATGAAGAAAAAATATTAAAAACTGAAGAAGTAACAACATAAAAATGTCGCACCGCATGAACTTAATGACCACAACCACATAACCAACAACACCATGACAACATAGCGAGAACTACACTCAAACAGAAAACAAGCGAATAGGAGAGAAAGGCAGACAGACAGATTGGAAGATAGGCGGACTAAAAGGCAGAGATTGTAAGTGAGACATGTTCATTTTGAAGGAATTCGCTCCCCCTGAAGTCATTAAAGGCTCTTCGTGAATATTACGTAAAATCAAAGTATTTGCAATACTTGAAAAAACATTAAGCAATTATCATTACCATGAATTTCAGATGCAAGACTCAATGCCACAAGAACAAGGACATTATTATCTTTTTTATTATTGTCTCTAATATACAAAGTGTTTTTTAAGACTTAATTAATTTCTTTCTTTTTTGCAATGAGTCTTAATGGACAACAAACAATATTGCCTGTACATTAGTATTCACATTCTGAGAGAGTGGTTTCTCTGGTGTCAATGGATATGTCCTCTAATGTCTAGTAAAGACATCTTGAACTAGCACTCATATCTAAATTAAGCCCAAGGAGTTATTCCTTGGTTGTTGATAGACTCGCTTTTCAATATTTTTCGGTAGACCTATTAGGAGACTATTGAAATGAACCATCAAATAACACTAATGTTGTAGTATAAGGTAGCATTTACAACAAAAAACAAGTCTGAAGTATCATTGGACTTTTCCTCTAGTCTTCAGGAAGTCTACCATAAGAGGAAAGTATTGATTTGAGCCTTGAAATGTTTTAGTCTGAACTGAATAGTCAAAGGAGAAATTCTTTAAGTGTCGATGGACTTACCCTCGAAAGTCCAGCAGATCTAGGAGGTCAGTGGAAAGAGCCTCCAATCATCCTATGTAAGTATACAAGTACTTACCTGCGCTGGTATCACATCTAGATTAATTATAAGGAGCTCTCCATCTAATGGGGTCTAATTTCCAGGAAATCGAATTTTCGGTTGTGCTGGACTTAGACCAACTAAGCATAGCCAACTCCCACACACTCGTTGCTTTCATCGTTATCACAATGGGCCGAAAGGCTTCTGGATGAACTCGCCCTCTATTGCAAAAAATCTGTAATCAGATGTATCTAATGCGACTATAAAAGTAAAAATATCAGTTTTTGTGTTTTTCAATGAATTTGAATTCTTTTTATTTTAAGTAAGGTTTACAATGATTAGGTCTTAGGCCTAGTGATTCTCAGACCACGGAAAAAGAGTTGCCGAGATTCTTTTATTTGGGTTCGAGGTGCAATACTAGTGCCACCACCATTACCATGATCCGATTCAACTTCATCATCACCTTCAGCGGTTATATGAGAGCGGGCGGCGTCAGTTTTCTTGATCTTATCGGCTTCATTTTTATTTAAAAGATGTAGATTTTTTGCAGGTGGTTGCTTATTTGTAACCTTCTCCATCTTTGAAGACCCCAAAATGGAACGTCGAAGTTGCTTATACTTGGGGTGACCTAAAATTTTAAATTTTGTTGTAAAATACACAATTTTCACCAATAACACCGTCCTCACCATTCTTCCGATCACGAATATACTTATCAAACAAATCTTCTTGAAGACTCTTGTTTGTTGAGTTAAACGGTAATATATTATGTTCCATTATCATTCCATCGTGCCTAAATTGTTAAAATCTCAAACAGTGAAAGGCATTTTTTAGTTGTCTTAAAATTGACTTACCTCTTATTCCATCCGACGAAGTGAACCATATACTTATTTGGCCGGGTTGTATTATCAGTTGACAAGATCTTTGCTTCATATATCATGGAGCGATGATAGCAGAAAACTTTTTCACCTAAACGAATAAGAAAACATATTATTTTCGATTTACCAAACATGACATAACTTTTATTCATCCTACAGTTGTTATAAAACATATGGAGAGTTTAAAATATACAAAACCGTTTATATTGCAGTCAGATTGGTTTCACCCAGAGAATAAGACAACCTGTTTCTATGAACTGGGTACCACCTAACATAGCCTTTACATTTTTATTGTTGGAACTCCTTGAAATGTACACTTATTATAATTGGTTTCTCTCTTTATAAGTAATTAAAAATCTGTGACACCAAATTGAATAGGAATGCACTAACAACACACAAAGGTAATGGAATAGAGAGATTAGCCGTTATGTGTAATATAAATAATACTGCATAGTAAAAAGCAACACTCATAATAATACTTGTACATAGGAACACTATTCCCTTTACAAAAACACCATCATACATTCACATTCATTTAAAACGGAACAGCAACACACGCACACACTTTCAGAGTATATAATTTTTATCCCGATTCACGCAGATTTCTAGAATCATCAAATTCCACTTTTCTTACATTTTCCCAATAAAAAAATCTAACGAATCATCACGAGATAATAATAACTAAATAAATACCTTTGGAATATTTTAATGGACGCATTATAATTCACAAAATTAACAAAAATTGGCTACCGACTGAGTGATCGATGAACACAAGGACAAAGAAATAGAGCTGCCAACCTAATCACAAAGATCGAATGAAAATAAAAATGACATTCACATTTCCTTACCAATATTTTTTTAATACAATTCGAATAAAAGAATTACAAGCAATTCACATTGTTAATTTCTTTTTGTAATCGAGTAATCGATAGTTGCAAGATATTTAAATTTATTATAAATATATGTCCTTTACAATAGTTTTGATGAGTAAAATTAATAAAATATTACTGTAGATATCAATTATATGACAAACCGCTTGTATGCAAATTCTATTTATATGCAAAAATGAAAAACTTTTGTGCATTAGG
Organism: Amiota minor; assembly: GCA_037043295.1. Classification (NCBI taxonomy): domain Eukaryota; kingdom Metazoa; phylum Arthropoda; class Insecta; order Diptera; family Drosophilidae; genus Amiota; species Amiota minor. The sequence continues at coordinate 5,335 of JBAMAW010001053.1, forward strand.
CTTTGGTAGTTCGCGAACGAAAGAGCGCTCTTTTAGGTAAACTGAACGCGATCGAAAGACGTTGGTTGAGGCGGCAACTATGCGATCGTGAGTAGTTCGCGAACGACTTAGTTCGAAATACGTTTGTTATGTATGTGAACTACGATGATCTCGTTCTTAGTTCGTTGTGTATTTAATTTTCTACCAACCCCCTATTTCACTGGCGCCAACCAGACGATTGATTCTTTTTTGGTGATTTTCTTTTGCTTTTTCTCACTAAAGTTTTTGAAGTGTTTGGTTTTTTTACTAAAGTTTTTCAAATGTTTGGTTAAAGTTTAATTGAACAGTTCTTAAATAAATAATATTAATAAATAAATAAATAAATTTCTCATACTTGAGTTTACGGTAAGTTTATTTGAAATTGAAATTTTACTCTGATATTTCTACTAATTGTAATAAATACATAAAAATTACTACAAGTAAATTAAATTTTGTTTTTTTTTTTTCGTTATTTGTTCAGTATTATGGTTTGGCAAATAGATACTTATAAATTACAAATTATGTTTTATTTTCATATTTAATAATTAATAATAGATGTCCTTTCAGTGACTCTAAATTTGTACTTTTTAGCTGTTATTGCATAAATATTATAATTAGTAATATACGTGACATTTTGTTAATCAAAAAAATGGGTCAATTCTTACATGTTCAAGTTTAAGATTTAAATAAAATTTATTTTTATTTAAGATTCAGTAATATAATGTCATAAAGAAGTAAACACAGTTTTATATGGGCGCATTTTGCTGAAGAAACCGACGGCAAAAAAGCAAAATGTAAATATTGTTCGTCATACATCAGTCTTGCAGTATGTTCAACTGGAAATCTTACTCGGCATATGAAAACTAAGCATTCTTTAGTTCCTTTAACTATTGAACGACAAGATTCAGGTTCTCCGCAATTTTCTAGAGATGAATTTATGTACTTTAAGTGAAAATTAAAACTTTTATTTTTTCCTTTAAACTGAATAATAAACTGAATTTGAAAATCTTAAATATATACATAATTATATTTATTTGAATGGGCAATTTCGAAAAGCGCACAATTCTAATACATACATCTTCTAAACGAGATATGCCCTTTTAAAAATTGCTTATTCATTTATTTATCTTTCTACTGAAAAATTTTTTTAAAAAGAACTAACGAACTAAAAGATCTAACTAGTTTGCCGCAGTCAAAGGTAAACGACTATGCCCAAGCCTAATTCAGAAATGCTTGTTCCACGAGCCATTTTCAACTATTGTATAAAAAACTTGTTGTAAAACATGCATATTTTAATCAAATAATTACTCACATTTAGTTTAATAACAAATTTCCCAATTTAACAACTAAATTTTGCATCAACAGTAGTGAATAAACAATTGAAAGTGACGCGCACATATAATTCTTTATAACCAAACATTGAACACTTGGTTTATATTTCAACTGACGGTGCTACGAATGAGATAAGAATCAAAGAACAATAAACGAAAACAAAAAGACAACTAAACACTAAACCAGACTGCATACAAAAAAAAAATAAAATTTACAAATGCAGATGAAAGAGAAATAGAAAAAAATATTTATGCACATATATTTCCTCATATGAGCTATATTCGTGTTATTCAAGTAATAGCCGATGATAGCAATTTGCAACAATGTCGCGTAAGGTTCTAACCACAAAACACAAACTAGAAGTTTTAAACGACTTAAAATCAAATACGAACCAAAAAGAATTGGCTCGTAAATACAAAGTGAGCGTCAGTACCATTTCCCGTATTAAAACCAAGGAAACCGATATTCGCGCTAACACAGTTTTAAATAGGAAACGCGATAGAAAAAGTGGTCACTTAAACTTAGAAAAGTCCTTACTGTCCTGGTTTAACCAAATACGATCTTATAATGGTGTTATAAATGGACCTGCTTTGCTTGCTAGGACACAGGAGTTTGCATCAATGTTAAATGAGACGTATAAGCCAGATCGTACATGGGTGCAGCGCTGGTGCAAACGATATGATATTAACTTCGGCAAGATGCTTGGGGAAGCCAGTGAGAATAGAAAAGAAAGTGCAGCGGCGTTTATTTCTGATCATTTGCCACTTATTCTGGAGAAATTCTCTCCTGATTGCATTTATAATGCTGATGAAACCGGACTGTATTATAAGGCATTGCCAAACGGAAGCTACAAAGGCAAACATGGGCACCCAAAAGGATTCAAAACTCAAAAGCAACGTCTAACATTTTTATTCCTATGCAATGTAAGTGGTACCCACAAAAGAGCTTATTGCATTGGGAAGGCAGCTAAGCCTCGTTCTTTTCAGGGAAAAAAATCTCCCACTGCCATACTTCAGTAACGGAACTTACTTGCTTGGATGACGATTGTTATTTGGATGAAAATATTATTAGATCTTAATATGGATTTAGAAAAAAACAATAGACATAAAACAGACACCAAATTTTCGAACAATTTAGTTTTTGCCGCCAAATACGACAGCCCTAATTCAGCCTATGTATATGTATCAAGGTATCATCCACTTTTTTTTAAATGGAGTACCGAAAAGCTCTTATAAAAAAACAAATTTGTGCTTTTGAAAAAGGCGTATCTGTGGTGGACTTTCTAAAATCTCTTACTGTTTTGGATGTCATTCGATATGCAAATCGAACTTGGAACTTAGTTGAACAAGAAACAATCAATAACTGTTTCAAGAAGATAACTGGTGGATTAGCTTAACAGTATAATAATGTCTAATACATATTGTTTATTTCAGGCGGGCATCAATGAATCCTCACAGCGAGATATTGTTGTTGAGTCAGATGTGGAAATCGAAAATTATACATGGTGCAATCTAGACACGGAATACATTCAATGCGACAACGATCTTCAATGTTTCGGAACGATTTCTGACGAGAATATAATGGCGGACATATTAGGAGTATGTGAGACTAATGATGTTAGTGATGATCAAGAGACGTTCGCAGAATTCAATTTATGTATGAAGCATCCTTTCGACCAAAGAGGTTTTGCAAAATTTAGATTCATTGCGCACCTATAGTTTTCATAAACGCTTCAGATCTTATTGATGACATTGAAGACAAGATTTTAAAAAGCGCTGAAAAAACCAAAACAAAAACCATCTATGATTTTATATTTTAGTTTTTTCCTTATAAGAAAGAGTTGAACAAATATATATGAAATATTTTTGTTTTTATTGCTTATACAATATAAAAATTTGGTCCTATAATTAATACATATCTTCTGTATATAACTTTTTATCTCATCTCTGTATATTTAAATTTCAGTTAAAGTTTGCATACATTTGATGGATTGGAGATGGATCACATTTTACATTTTATGTCATTCCATTATTTTAATTGTGAATTGTATTACAATACAAGATGAGTAGGGGACTTATGATTCGGTTTGATTGGATTAGTGAAATAAGTACATGTGTGTGATGAGTGACACCGATAATGATTCACGGATCAATTGAGAAATGTCAATGTGAGTTTGATATATTGCGACAGTCTGAATTTCTGAAATTTATACCCAATTCACTCCGGACCTGATTCCAATCAGTCATGATTTAACCATTAATTCGAATCAGATTCGACAAAACCACAAGGAAAATGGCGTCAATCAGGGGGTTCTTGTTGCAAAAAGTGATTTAAAGTTAGCAGTTTTCTTCTTTTCTTGTTTATTGCGCACCAACATAAAAACAGAAAATTTTGTTGCGCCACCCACATAAAAAATGATTAAATAAAAATCGGGCAAGTGCGAGTCAGAGTCGTACACGCAGGGTTCCGTACCAGATTGGGGTTTCTTTGGGAGGTACTCTGTAGTGGTCCGATTTTACTGATTCCAACAAATGTACCGCGTCTACATTAAGAACATATTGTGTCTAAATTTCAGTTCGATAGGACAAAAAGCAAAAAGTTTTTCTAATAAGTACCTGCAATTTAATGATGGGTTTGTTGGCCGATTTGGCTGATTCCAACAGATGTATGGCGCCTGTATCAAAAACTAATGGTGTCTAAATTTCAGTTCAATAAAACAAAAAACAAAAAAGTTTTTCTAATAAGATTCTGAATTTTAATGGGGGTTTGTATGGGAGATACCCTCCCTAGCGGTCCGACAAAACTGAAATTTCGGAACTGTAAGTTTCTGATACCCTTTCACCAATCAAGCAAATTTCAAAATCGTGGGGTTAGTGGAGCGTATAGCTCCCATACAAATCCATATATTGCTATTGTGGGAACTTCTTAAAATTTTTTAATATATTTTAGTTTTAGCATTTGTTGCTGTTGCCCGGATAGAACTACACATTCTGTGAAAATTTCAACTCTCTAGCTATTACGGTTCATGACATATGACCCGAGGACGGACAACGAAATCTCTGCAATAGCATTCCCTTTGGTACTCTTTGGGTCCGGAACCCTAAAAAAAATCAGTCATGGTCATGCTAAAACATGTCCAAATACTTCCCTACTGTGATGGAGAGTTACCAACATTTCCACAGAAAATGACCGGCATATTTTATAGTTACGAGGATATGCGGATATTATTTCCCATTTACAAGTACGTAGCAGCCTCCTTTTCCATGTGGTCGTTCTAAGATAGGTGCTACATATTGTGGCATCCATATAATATGCTGAATTTCTCCCTATTAGATCAAATAATGTTGTTTTGTAACAATTTTTATCCATTTTACCATGACCAAACTGATAAAATTGATTAAGCGTAAAAGTATACTACAAAAAAATTAAAACAAATGCAAAGACACAATATTTATTTATTTATTTACAGGATTAGATTATATACATTTGTAGTTACTTATAATATATAACCTAAGTTTTAAGAGTGCTAGCTACAAGGCCGTCTGTCTTAAATAAAAAACATTAGATTAAATTACTAAGGTTACAGGATTTGGTGAAGGATACTATTTTGCTAATATTATTGAGGGAAGGAAATTGAATTAATGTGGACGGTATAATGTCTTCGAAGAGTTGTGTTCTAGTGATGTGGCGATTTATGAAATCATCTAGCAGATGTCTTATTGACAAGTAGTCACCACAAAATGGACAAGGAGCTTGGCTTTTACCTTCGAGAAAAGATAAATGTAAGAAAACAAAAATTTAAAAGAATTGTACCACAAGGTGCTAAATGCTATTGGTGCACCTTAAAAAAGGAAAAAAATAAAAATAAATAAATAATAATAAGGAATAATAAAACTTAGGAACAAATATAAAATTGTGGAATCAATAACTTTGAAACCATCAAATTTTGTTTTAATTTTGAATAATCATCAAATATTATAACAATAAAAATTCTATAATTGTAACAATATCAAAGATCCACAATTCTATTACTCATCTATAATTTGATACTACAAACAATGAAATTATCAAATCAGTTATAGATCTGCTTATTTCATGTTGACTATCTTCTTCAATGTTCTTTCTTAAATTTCAAGGAAGTTGCACATTTGACATTGCCATAGTCAAAATATCAGCTAGATTTAATCTTATGGGTTGCTTTTCATCTTATTCATCGGCATAGTCACGTCTTAGAGAGCCACAAATCTTTGTGAAACTTTCAATTTGTTCATATTCATCACCTCCAAGGTAGTTTGTTGCATTTCCATAATTAAAATTGTAAACCATTTTATAAGAATTTTTCGTAATTTTACATTACCAGTGAGTGATGTACAAGTATGTATATACATGTATTAAAGTCCTCTACGAGTCAACACTAAACATAAATTTATCCATAAATATATCTCGCTCAAACGAATCATGTACTACACGCAACACTATCAATAGTCGCACTATCTTTACGAACACTTTCACAAATCAACTCGTGTGGTGTTGTGAATGAAAGATCTATCGTAACTGAGAATGTTAACAAAGTGCGCCCACGAAACACACTCGAATCGTTTTTTCATAGTGTGCATGCATGCTCTCTCATTTCCTCTCGCTCGCACTCATATTTGCTTTGTTGTTGTATTTTCATAACACTCTGATGCCGTGTCATACCCAAAGAAAGGAGGCACACCAAATCACACTGAGTCACACCGAGTCATTCGCGATGGCACGAGTCACACGACAGTATATTTTCATGATAGTGTGATACCAAGTCATACGTTAAGACACAAGTCATATGACCGCATAGATTTGAGCCAATGAATCAGTAATGCAAATAAAACAAAATGAGTTGTTTGACTCGTTGCAAAAGTATGCATGACTCGTTTTCTTAGTTTGCACAGTATGATTGCGGCCGCATGAACTTAATGACCACAACCACATAACCAACAACACCATGACAACATAGCGAGAACTACACTCAAACAGAAAACAAGCGAATAAGAGAGAAAGGCAGACAGACAGATTGGAAGATAGGCGGACTAAAAGGCAGAGATTGTAAGTGAGACATGTTCATTTTGAAGGAATTCGCTCCCCCTGAAGTCATTAAAGGCTCTTCGTGAATATTACGTAAAATCAAAGTATTTGCAATACTTGAAAAAACATTAAGCAATTATCATTACCATGAATTTCAGATGCAAGACTCAATGCCACAAGAACAAGGACATTATTATCTTTTTTATTATTGTATCTAATATACAAAGTGTTTTTTAAGACTTAATTAATTTCTTTCTTTTTTGCAATGTGTCTTAATGGACAACAAACAATATTGCCTGTACATTAGTATTCACATTCTGAGAGAGTGGTTTTTCTGGTGTCAATGGATATGTCCTCTAATGTCTAGTAAAGACATCTTGAACTAGCATTCATATCTAAATTAAGCCCAAGGAGTTATTCCTTGGTTGTTGATAGACTCGCTTTTCAATATTTTTCGGTAGACCTATTAGGAGACTATTGAAATGAACCATCAAATAACACTAATGTTGTAGTATAAGGTAGCATTTACAACAAAAAACAAGTCTGAAGTATCATTGGACTTTTCCTCTAGTCTTCAGGAAGTCTACCATAAGAGGAAAGTATTGATTTGAGCCTTGAAATGTTTTAGTCTGAACTGAATAGTCAAAGGAGAAATTCTTTAAGTGTCGATGGACTTACCCTCGAAAGTCCAGCAGATCTAGGAGGTCAGTGGAAAGAGCCTCCAATCATCCTATGTAAGTATACAAGTACTTACCTGCGCTGGTATCACATCTAGATTAATTATAAGGAGCTCTCCATCTAATGGGGTCTAATTTCCAGGAAATCGAATTTTCGGTTGTGCTGGACTTAGACCAACTAAGCATAGCCAACTCCCACACACTCGTTGCTTTCATCGTTATCACAATGGGCCGAAAGGCTTCTGGATGAACTCGCCCTCTATTGCAAAAAATCTGTAATCAGATGTATCTAATGCGACTATAAAAGTAAAAATATCAGTTTTTGTGTTTTTCAATGAATTTGAATTCTTTTTATTTTAAGTAAGGTTTACAATGATTAGGTCTTAGACCTAGTGATTCTCAGACCACGGAAAAAGAGTTGCCGAGATACTTTTATTTGGGTTCGAGGTGCAATACTAGTGCCACCACCATTACCATGATCCGATTCAACTTCATCATCATCTTCAGCGGTTATATGAGAGCGGGCGGCGTCAGTTTTCTTGATCTTATCGGCTTCATTTTTATTTAAAAGATGTAGATTTTTTGCAGGTGGTTGCTTATTTGTAACCTTCTCCATCTTTGAAGACCCCAAAATGGAACGTCGAAGTTGCTTATACTTGGGGTGACCTAAAATTTTAAAATTTGTTGTAAAACACACAATTTTCACCAATAACACCGTCCTCACCATTCTTGCGATTACGAATATACTTATCAAACAAATCTTCTTGAAGACTCTTGTTTGTTGAGTTAAACGGTAATATATTATGTTCCATTATCATTCCATCGTGCCTAAATTGTTAAAAACTCAAACAGTGAAAGGACTTTTTTTAGTTGTCTTAAAATTGACTTACCTCTTATTCCATCCGACGAAGTGAACCATATACTTATTTGGCCGGGTTGTATTATCAGTTGACAAGATCTTTGCTTCATATATCATGGAGCGATGATAGCAGAAAACTTTTTCACCTAAACGAATAAGAAAACATATTATTTCCGATTTACCAAACATGACATAACTTTTATTCATTCTACAGTTGTTATAAAACATATGGAGAGTTTAAAATATACAAAACCGTTTATATTGCAGTCAGATTGGTTTCACCTAGAGAATGAGACAACCTGTTTCTATGAACTGGGTACCACCTAACATAGCCTTTACATTTTTATTGTTGGAACTCCTTGAAATGTACACTTATTATAATTGGTTTCTCTCTTTATAAGTAATTAAAAATCTGTGACACCAAATTGAATAGGAGTGCATTCCAAAGGTAATGGAATAGAGAGATTAGCCGTTATGTGTAATATAAATAATACTGTATAGTAAAAAGCAACACTCATAATAATACTTGTACATAGGAACACTATTCCCTTTACAAAAACACCATCATACATTCACATTCATTTAAAACGGAACAGCAACACACGCACACACTTTCAGAGTATATAATTTTTATCCCGATTCACGCAGATTTCTAGAATCATCAAATTCCACTTTTCTTACATTTTCCCAATATAAAAATCTAACGAATCATCACGAGATAATAATAACTAAATAAATACCTTTGGAAAATTTTAATGGACGCATTATAATTCACAAAATTAACAAAAATTGGCTACCGACTGAGTGATCGAATACACAAGGACAAAGAAATAGAGCTGCCAACCTAATCACAAAAATGGAATGAAAATAAAAATGACATTCACGTTTCCATACAAATAGTTTTTTAATATAACTCGAATAAAAGAATTACAAGCAATTCACATTGTTAATTTCTTTTTGTAATCGAGTAATCGATAGTTGCAAGATATTTAAATTTATTATAAATATATGTCCTTTACAATAGTTTTGATGAGTACAATTATTAAAATATTACAGTAGATATTGGTTGTATGACAAACCGCTTGTATGCAAATTCTATTTATAGGCAAAAATGAAAAACTTTTGTGCATTAGGCTTGGGTAGTTCGCGAACGAAAGAGCGCTCTTTTAGGTAAACTGAACGACCTCGTTCGTCGATGATATCGCTCTTAGTTTGCTTTAGGCTTGGGTAGTTCGCGTACCGGGCTCCGTACCAGATTGGGGTTTCTTTGGGAGGTACTCTCTGTAGTGGTCCGATTTTACTGATTCCAACAAATGTACCGCGTCTACATTAAGAACATATTGTGTCTAAATTTCAGTTCGATAGGACAAAAAACAAAACGTTTTTCTAATAAGTACCTGAAGTTTAATGATGGGTTTGTTGTGCGATTTGGCTGATTCCAACAGATGTATGGCGCCTGTATCAAAAACTAATGGTGTCTAAATTTCAGTTCAATAAAACAGAAAACAAAAAAGTTTTTCTATTAAGAGCCTGAATTTTAATGGGGATACTCTCCCTAGCAGTCCGACAAAACTGAAATTTCGGAACTGTAAGTTTCTGATACCCTTTCACCAATCAAGCAAATTTCAAAATCGTGGGGTTAGTGGAGCGTATAGCTCCCATACAAATCCATATATTGCTATTGTGGGAACTTCTTAAAATTTTTTAATATATTTTAGTTTTAGCATTTGTTGCTGTTGCCCGGATAAAACTACACATTCAGTGAAAATTTCAACTCTCTACCTATTGCGGCCCATGAGATATGCCCCGAGGACGGACAGCACAGCCTGAGCAATAGATAAATTCATGTGTATATCAATTTATGTTCTTTTATTTTCATGGTGACTATGATGTTGATGACTTAACAGAAAAATAGAAACTTGCAAAACTCTGTACACATATCTTTTGGAGAAAGCACGAACTGAGAACATCATCGATTAATGAATTCACTCTACCCGGGTTCAGAACACAATAAATATGAGATCATTTTACAATGTGCTGGTCCAGAAATATTAAATATATTAGAAGAAATGCCCAGGGATAATGACGAGAGAGTTCAACGTCAGGAAGAACGAGCTTCCATAGAAATAGCTGAGCAAGTTCAAGAGCCCCTCATAAGCGAAAATATCAACAGAAATTCAGAAGTGGTGCCCAATATTGACGTTAACAGAAAAATTGTTCCTAGCGAACCCTGTGAAACATGTGTTGTTGCTACCAAACCCTGTGAAAGAGCTCAGCCAGCAGAGCCAAAAAATAATAAGGACCCAGTTGCTCGCAGAACTAAAGTCCATGGGCCTATTTCTCGTTAATCTTTAATCATCCACGACACCAACTGCTTCCTATTTTTTCCAAACTACAGCCAACCTATTTAAAAATCAATTATAGTCACATCTTGTACCAAATCATTTGAAAAAAACTAAAAAAAAAAAATTATTGTGTTACGTCAATTCTATATGATGCAACAATACCAAATCAAAAGCCAAAACAGCCAATCACAAAAAAAACTGAGTTACGCCAATGCCATCCCGCACTAAAAATCCGAATCCAAAATACCAAAAGGCAACCAATCATAGCACTACCGATTCTACATCAAGACAATGCTCACTATCCGATAATGTTGTCATCCTTACATTATCTCTATCAAAATAACTAGAATCATTTCGTTTTACAGAAGAAGAACATAATCCACTCACCACTATTGGGAAATTTGAAAAATTCATTCAATGCTATCAATTAACATTCAGAAATATGGATCAAAATTATTTGTTTCTATTTGGAATTCACCAAAATTCATTGAAGAGGAAGGATTCATATTTTAATCTAAAGTAAAATTACTTATTTCAATGTGTGATCAAAATTGTTAGTGCAGCTCATTGCAAACCAGAGATACGAGACAAAACATTTCAACTAGCATGGATAACTTTATAATTCATACTGTCATTAAGAAATGAAGGAATTTGTATGTTCATTCTATGTTAACCGAAATTACGTTTTTAACATTTGTAATAATAATGCATGTGTTAGCCAAATTTACGAAATTTAAATTTGTGTTGTAAACTTAAATCAAAATTGTGTGCTTAACCGAATGCAATGTATTGTAAATACAATTAACAATATACCAACAATTCAGTTCAATATACGGAATCACACAAACAAAACTTGTTTCATTTAATTTTACCAACTGTTAATATATTAAATATTTGTGTCGTAATGTCAGCATGTCAGTAAATACATAGTTAAGCCTCGTCCTGAATATATGAAGCTTATACGAGGTGTGACAATTAAGTAACGGGACTGAGTATACCACAGTCGTCTGTCTTTAGCTTTAAGAGTGGGGATGGATGGTGAGTGACCTTGATTCCTACTGCGCAGAATCCACTTGATCCCGCCTCTCTGTCTAGTCTAGTTTGCTTTTTAACCTAGTTTGAGTAAAGTGTTGTGTAATAGAAGTGCCGGAAAAATGATTAGTTTAAAAATCGAGCAGCGAATTAATTTAAAATTTCTCGTAAAATTAAAAAAACCTCCAAGTGAGTGTTTTCAATTGCTAAAAAATGTGTTTGGTGATGACTGCATGTCACGTACTAGAATTTTCGAATGGCACAAACGATTTTCTGAGGGACGGGAAAAAGTTGATGATGAGGAACGGACTGGACGCCCTGTGACATCAAGAATTGCAGAAAACGTTCAAAAAATTAATGAAATTGTTCGGAAAGACATGCGTTTGAGTCTTCGGATGATATCAGACATGTCGAATGTAGACAGAGAGACAGTGAGAAAAATTTTACATGAAGATCTGAAAATGACAAAAGTGTGTGCCAAAATGGTGCCAAAAAATGCACTCTCTGTGAAGCAGTTCTTAGCGAAAAAATCAATTACCGTGCTCGAACACCCACCGTATTCACCAGATCTCGCTCCCTGCGACTTCTACCTGTTCCCCAAAATCAAAAGTTCGTTGAAGGGAACACGTTTTGAGTCGGTTGAAGAGGTAAAAGCAAAAACGGCAGACCTGCTAAGGAGTCTAACACTTAGTGACTTTCAGCACTGCTTTAACCAGTGGAAAACTCGCATGCAGCGGTGTATAGATAGGGAAGGGGAGTATGTTGAAGGAGATTAATTGTTATTTGTAATAAGTTTTCAATAAAGTATGTTTTACAGACCAGTCCCGTTACTTAATTGTCAATTGTATTATAGTTTTCGAGACAATCAACAATTTATTACAGATTTTTAAAAGTTTATTAAAATTCTGTGTGTGTTGTTTTTCTTTAAAAGAAGGTATATTAGTTCAAGAATAAATGATTTTTCTATTTATCTAAGATTAAAACCAGTTTTAAGCAGAAAAGTGAAATGAATGCAAAAAAATAAAGTAACAACAATAAAACAATGACAAGAACTAGAAAAATATCATAAGCAAACTAAGGGCATTTCCCTTTTTTGATGTCATTAACTTCATCTGAGTCTTTGACATATCCACTCACTGACTGAATGACTCAATGATCCAATAACTGATTGACTGACTGACTGACTGACTTCTGTTGCAGCAATTGTTTCTGGACAGTTGTGCAGTGTGCTTATTTAGCAATGACATGACTCTCAACTTAAACTGAATAAGTCACAATTTGCTTGACAATACAAATTCCAAACAAAAGGATATAGAAAAAAAAAAAGAAAATAACAACTAAATGTTGGAAGGGAAGAACTTTGATGTGGATGTTGATGTTGAATGGTGTTTCAGTGTTGGGGTATTGGATATAGAGGTGATAAAAAAGAAGAGAATAGCCTTCAGAAGCACTAAGCACTTTCAAACATCAAACTGTTCGTAAAGGAAACATCACCAGTATCATCAACACATCAGCATCAACAGAACCATCACCAGCAGCAGCAGTTATAATATTTCCAGTCATGCAGCAAATCTATATATAAATGTAAAAGAAACTTGTAAAAATTGCTGACTGAATGAATGAACGAGTGAGTGAAGAAAAAAATTCCCCTGATAGCAATTTAAACAGAATAGTCGGTGACTCTAAAGCGGTCAGTAGACATTAGTATTATTGTTCAAAGTACTATTAAGAATACTTGTATTGCATAAAAATATCAAATCTGTTTTCACGGCTTTCCTGATAGCCTATAATATGTATTTTTTGCTTAAACAACGGAAAAAGGCTCTTAAAGCTGCTTATGTCTACCATATTGAAAATATGCAAACCTTCACTCTAATAATAATAAAGCATCATTTTAATGAATTGCGTTAAATCAAAGTAAATAAAAAATAACGTGTTTACTCATTGAAAATTAGTATATTTTATCAAATCGATGAATTTCAAACACCATGGACAATAATATAGGAAGAGTGTTGTGTTAAGAGGCTGTCCTTCACCTGTTGATGATAGCAACCTGAGATTTCCTCGTAGTATTCGGACCACCTTAGCTTCGTTAAAGTCGAGCTAGTCCACAGTGTGATAGATCTCCTCACAATACTATTTTCTTTTTCAGCTGTAATAATAAATCGACCCAGTTGACTCCCATTAATATACTTATGGCTTCAATTGATAGATGTGGCTCTCTTGTTCACCCTTTTTATTTAAAGTAACATAAATTTAAATAATTAATTCTTGTATTTTTCCTTTTATAACTATTACTATACTACACAAATCTCTGTTTCCCCTAACCATTGAATCGGACAACAACCACATGAAAAAATATCACTTTTTGTTGTAAAATGTGTATCGATTCTTATCACCATAGTGGTTAGTAAACACTTGAATAGATTTCGATTTATATCAAAGAAACCATCACAATCGATGTTCGACAGATTCATTTCAGTGGCACGTAGAAACATATTAATTTCGGTTTGGGCATCCGAGTTCATCCAGTTCAGTTCGACCATTAACAACCTTTTTTTTGAAAGTTTGTACGCACATTGAATGAAGCGTAATGCGTTGTACGAATAATACCTAAGGGTCTTAAAAGTTCGAACTATCGACAAGTTCTCACTTTCATTTGTTGCAAAATGTTCTTCTCTTTACTCCGGTTTGGTTGTTTTCATTGGGTGGTTTGTTTTAATACCTAATAATGATCAATTGTATTTCTTGCTGGTATCGCTACTAATGTAATATTTTGTTAAATAATAATGACTGCATTCTGAGCAACTTGAATATACTCTTGAAAACTTGAGAAGCTTAATAACTAACGATCTTGACTTACTAATTGAAGCAACCGAATTACAACTTTAAGTGACTTATTTCTCGACGAATGAACCTTGAGACTCCTCGTGCTTACAACTTGACGACGACTGTGTTCTTCTTCTCTCCTTACCGCCACAATCAATCCACCTGTACAGCCTGCTATATAGTTGCCAAAATTTAATAAGTAGCCTCATATTATAAAAATTTAATACACGAATTTGACTAAGACTAAGACACAGAAATACGTTAAAACAACGCTTGGACTAAAAAATAACATATGAGAAAGTACCAAAACAAAGAGGAAATATGACGAAAATTGTAGAAAATATATTTTTAATGTTAATATTAATAATAAATAAATAAATAAATTAAAAGCAAATTAAATATGTAAAGAAAGAAAAATTATAAAAGAGAAATCATTTAAAAAACCTATAGAATTTCCTAGATTTTATCGAGTACTGAAAATATCGATCGCCAACTGCGACAATAACGTAAGCGAAATTTTTTTGAAATCGATTGATGGGAAATTGATCTTGAGCCAATAACTCATCATCTGCTTAAATATTCTTGCGATACATTTATGGAGATAACACAGATTTAATTTTGTTCCTTTCGTTGCCAGCCATAAAAAAACGCTATCTCCTATAATTTAGTTGTTTGTCGCTTACGTTATTTTCGCGGTTTGGGCTCGATATAATAAATCCAAAAACAAAGTTGTTGAAGTTGTTCACTTTTTTTTTTGTTTAATTTGCATCTTTCTTATTCTTGCTCAGCGGATCTTCAACTGATGTTTCCAGAACCTTGTGACATCGCAATGTCATTATCATGGATCCGTGAAATATTTGTTTTACAAACTTCATATTTCTTACTTTCGTTAAAAAAAGAAACAACAACAATCAATATTAGTAAGCGAAGTAGTGTACGTATGAAAATAACTTTCTCCAGTAATCAGAGGACTCTGAATTTAACATTAAAGCTGCGAAATGCGCCTGTACCAGGCAAACGGATGGATCACATCAAATAATCATCCATATAAACTTTACGGAGTTCTGCGCAAACGGTTCTATATTTTTTATATATATGAAAACGCACAACAAGTGTAAGTAAATATATTTATTTAAATACAATTTATTTGTGTTAATATAGTTATGTGTGCAGTATGTTGAAGAAAGCATCAATCGACGTCTTCTTTGCGCACAATAATCTCGGCAGGGACATTATAATTTCACCAGCACACATCTGAGCACATCTGGCATCCCGTTATCTGCACCTCATTTGTCTATTGTTGAGTAACAGAGGTGTTTCAAGGGGGCGATCTCTAGTAATGGAGCCACGGAGAATAAGGAAGAGTGAGTGACGATTTCGATTACCACACATTGAAGTAGCCCAGAAGTTATCGTGGTGGGTATGGGTAAAATGGTAACTTGTGGACTTTGCTCTTGGCTGTGTATTGTGATTGTCTTTTTCATTAATATCTCATAATTATTAGTTTTGTTGTATTATTATTAAGTTCAGACGTAAATGAAATAACAATAAACTTAGAATGAAAGAATCTATAGCTAAGGAATTAAGCTTACTACAATGGAATTTAGACTAAAGTTATTTACAAGTAAAAGTATAAATACAGGAGTAACAATTAATTAATCATAATATTCATATTTTATAGAAAAATGTTATTGCCTATATTATACAAGATATATTAAATTTAATGTTAAACAATAAATGATCTAATAAAATTGCAAATGAGATGGGCAAGTGTAGATTAGGAAGATTAGGAAAGAATTGTGGCTAGAATAGACTTAGTGTAGAAGCCAAGTTTAAACGATATTAACAATCGATAAACCCAATGTGTCTTTGCTTAGTTTCCTGCATATTTATATTGTACTAGCCTTACCCGGCGTGCGTTGCTACGTCCCCTGTGCGTGCTCAGTTATTAAAAAAAAAAAAGAAATGGGCCAAGTGCAAGTGAGACTCGTACACGGAGGGGTTTGTATGGGAGGTACTCTTCCTAGTGGTCCGATTTGACTGATTCCAACTTTAAAATTTACCGCATCTATGTTAAAAACTTATAGTGTCTAAATTTCAGTTCGATAGAACAAAAAACAGAGAAGTTTTTCTAAT